>JAWNMU010000722.1:0-12505 GCA_035043665.1 Drosophila quasianomalipes | reverse complement strand
CCACTGGTCAAAATGACCTGGGACCATAAATTAAGGTACTTTTTTACATAACCCTACATAGCGGGTGGGAAACCCCCAGTTTATTGGGGTCATATATTAATTTTGGTGGTTAATATATGTACCTGCATCGGTCTTTGGAATTTTTGAAAAATAATCTATAATTAGTTATATAATGCACCTGCACCTCCCCTTTTTGCTACACACTGGTCAAACTGAGCCGTGAGTCACTGTATGTACATAACTACTGTATGTTGTTTAACGTTACGTACGGCTCATTAGAATAGGTGGCGAGCCTGGTAATTTCACTCGTCCTATAAACGATTTCAAAATGAAATGCCTTCACTCCTCATATTCACTGACGGACCTTCGGTATTCTCAACTACATTTCTACTTAATTTCCGATGTTTATACTTTGATACCGAATATACTTTGGTTTTGTGCAATGTCCGTCATGCTGTCTGTCTATCTGTCCGTGCATCCGTCTGTCTGACGGACACCCACTTTATTTGACACCCTTAGAGATAGAGACTTGAAATTTCGAACATATACTGGTCTGTGCTCCTGTCAGACAAAGTAAGAAATCGACAAAATCGATATTCGCAAATCGATAAGGTCAGATATTTCCAACAATTTTAAGGCTACAGTAACAAAATGTAGTTGGTAGGTTGTTGGCGATGTCCTTCAAAGATCGGCATCGTCACGCTCACTCCCGCCATCCCCCGCCCTCGTCCTTACATACTTCAAATAGCTATGTCTTCCAGTCTAACATATTTTTATGACCGCACACACATATGCCCAAAATCGCAATGCCGACATGTCGGAAGTGCAAACACATAATTTGAAAGCTACAGTCTCAAAATCTTGAAGGTACATTGTTATTAACACCCTTCAAAAATCCGCAAAATAAATTTTGGACCACGCCCACCCTCGTCCCCAAAAACGATAAAAGCCCGTATCTTCCTCAATTTGAGCCATATCTCCGTTATTTATGAGCTATGGTTACCAAACTTTGAAGGAACATTACTAGCTTATATCTACCGTAATTTGAAAGGCAAACTTGGACAGTACTTATTGGCCATCCACCCTGTTTTTTGTTGCTTGTTATCTGCTGGGCTAACTTATGGTATCAAAGTTTATTATTAGTTCTGGCATAGAAACGTTTTGTCCGTCACAATAACCTTTAATGTTTTACCGAAGTACGAGTCGTACGCATGCTGCAAAAGCTTTGCTTCAACTTATTGAGTGGAGCGTACAATTGCTTGTTGCGTTTTGGGTTGTTCCTATCTGGTCTTCGCTTACCCTCATCTTCACTGCACTTTTCTCTTTCCCGCTTGAGCGGGTGTCCAAATAAAGCAGCAAATTTAGGTGGACCAACAATGTTAAATAATTGTACAGACTTTATATATACATAAATATAAATAAGTGCTGCAACATATAAACATATATTAATTGTCAGATGATATTAAAATTTCCAGCTATTTCTAACAATATTCCCAAAACAACTTACAGCGGTTGCAACTAGAGAACACATTTTTGTTTTGAGTTTTATGAAGATTTTTGACGTTCTGTTATATTATTTCTTACCTCCACTTTCTGTATTGAGTTTACTAGTATTAATCCGTCCCTAAATTTATTGGTGTTACTCGTGTTCCAATAAATTTATTAATTAGTTTCACGAGCTGTCAGATTATATAACTGCCAACTTCTTAATTTACTTTAAAAAATCTAATTTAACGAAACGTTGCTTATGTTTTGAATCCGTTGTTTGATATGTTGTTGCATATCAAACTCAGTCAGTTAATATTTGACACTGATTGGTCAGAATTATATTCTGCGCCAATATTGATATTTCGATCTCAATATATTTTACCAACATAAACTCAAAATTGTATTCAACAACAGTTGAATCCTCTGAAAAGCTAATAGGCTTCCTCTCATGGGAATTATCCCAGAAGTTTAACAGTTCAAGTAATCTTTCTGAGTACTCTTTTATTTGGTTGCTAGAGCAACTTTTATCAATATAATAATAATTGCGTTCGACGCTGTGGGCTGCACTCTGAACCGGATCCAATGCAGTTCTATAACTTTGTGAATATGAATTTCAAATCGTTCGCGTTATCCCAGTATTCAACAGGTCCAGATGGAGTTTCGGAATTTGTACGTTGGCTTAGTTTATTTACATTGTCTTTTACTATCTCTCCATAAAAATGGCTGCCTGATGAACAAAAAAGTGTATATCGATATTTAAGACATTTGAGAAAACAGTAACAGTTCAACTGCAACACTTGCGTATGCATGGTTTTGTGAAATGGAGGTCCAATACCAGCAACATTCTTTACTTCACTTGTGATCTAAGGATAAGAATAAAATGCAAACTGGTATCATTTATAAGCCTATTGATTATGTTCATCATTGTCTCCTGTTTCATAGTTACCTTATAGAATTTCTTACTAACCTTCTTACATGGATTTCTGAGAATCTGAGTGGCAGAACTCACCTGGATCCAGTACTTCATACCTAAAACATTCAGAATATATTGATTTTGTAATGCTCGTCAGCTGTTTGTGCGCCTGTATGAACGCAATTATGTTCGACACCCTTAACAGCGTGAGCCTTGAAAATTGAAGATATACTGATCTGTGGCCGGCTCAGACAAAGCGTCGTAGAAGTCAAGAAATTGATTACATCGATAATCGGAAGTCGATAATTCCATATATCTCCCACCATTTACGCTGAGAATTTGAGCGCCGGAAGTGGGCGTGGCCGAAAATATTTTTAAAGTTCTTAGTAATCTGCCTTCCAAGTTTAATAACTGTAACTCTTTAATTGCGGAAGATATAATATTTTTTACATTATCCGGTATTTTGGTTTTGGGAGATGGAGTGCCAAGCGGCTGAATTATATCTCCAGTAAACTGGGCTACAATATATTATTATTAAAATTGGGTACCTGTACTGTGACATATTAGATCTATTGTGCCCACTTGGAGCCTATTGCTCTTCCATCTACCACAACTCCGGAACAAATGTTAGAATCTTTATTGGATTGTATGCTTCTATGTCTTTTAAGCCCATAACATACATCCCTATGATGTTGCATGAGGATTCTCCTCGCTTTCACAAAACCCACATTGTTCGCTACTATAAATACCTAGTTTAGTTAGTGATTTCATAGTCTACAATGTCAGTCAATTCATGAGTATCCTAAGCCTGGCGTAACGGAGTCAGAAAGAAGTTGGGTTCTCTGAATTAGAATGTGAATGTCCCAACTCCTTTTGCCGACATCCTTTCTAATGTCGCGTGCGCTCCATTTCTCTGCAAACTTTTACAGTTTTTTCTGCACGGTGATCAACCGCGCCATATTCCCCATGTTATCAATTCATATGTCAGCATGGGTCTTACTATCATTAGGTAAAAAATCCGGGTTTTATGGCACCCAGGTGTCCATAATGCCACTGGTCAAAATGACCTGGGACCATAAATTAAGGTACTTTTTTACATAACCCTACCTAGCGGGTGGGAAACCCCCAGTTTATTGGGGTCATATATTAATTTTGGTGGTTAATATATGTACCTGCCATCGGTCTTTGGAATTTTTGAAAAATAATGTATAATTAGTTTATGGCACGCATTTAAAATTTTTGCTACACACTGGTCAAACTGAGCCGTGAGTCACTGTATGTACATAACTACTGTATGTTGTTTAACGTTACGTACGGCTCATTAGAATAGGTGGCGAGCCTGGTAATTTCACTCGTCCTATAAACGATTTCAAAATGAAATGCCTTCACTCCTCATATTCACTGACGGACCTTCAGTAATTCTCAACTACATTTCTACTTAATTTCCGATGTTTATACTTTGATACCGAATATACTTTGGTTTTGTGCAATGTCCGTCATGCTGTCTGTCTATCTGTCCGTGTATCCGTCTGTTTGACGGACACCCACTTTATTTGACACCCTTAGAGATAGAGACTTGAAATTTCGAACATATACTGGTCTGTGCTCCTGTCAGACAAAGTAAGAAATCGACAAAATCGATATTCGCAAATCGATAAGGTCAGATATTTCCAACAATTTTAAGGCTACAGTAACAAAATGTAGTTGGTAGGTTGTTGGCGATGTCCTTCAAAGATCGGCATATGTCACGCTCACCCCCGCCATCCCCACGCCCCTCGTCCTTACATACTTCAAATAGCTATGTCTTCCAGTCTAACATATTTTTATGACCGCACACACATATGCCCAAAATCGGCAATGCCGACATGTCGGAAAGTGTAAACACATAATTTGAAAGCTACAGTCTCAAAATCTTGAAGGTACATTGTTATTAACACCCTTCAAAAAATCCGCAAAATAAATTTTGGACCACGCCCACCCTCGTCCCCAAAAACGATAAAAGCCCGTATCTTCCTCAATTTAAGAGCCATATCTCCGTTATTTATGAGCTATGGTTACCAAACTTTGAAGGAACATTACTAGCTTATATCTACCGTAATTTGAAAGGCAAACTTGGACAGTACTTATTGGCCATCCACCCTGTTTTTTGTTGCTTGTTATCTGATGGGCTAACTTATGGTATCAAAGTTTATTATTAGTTCGGCATAGAAACGTCTTGTCCGTCACAATAACCTTTAATGTTTTACCGAAGTACGAGTCGTACGCATGCTGCAAAGCTTTTTGCTTCAACTTATTGAGTGAGTGTACAATTGCTTGTTGCGTTTTGGGTTGTTCCTATCTGGTCTTCGCTTACCCTCATCTTCACTGCATACTTTTCCTTTCCCCGCTTGAGCGGGTGTCCAAATAAAAGCAAGCAAATTTAGGGTGGACCAACAATGTTAAATAATTGTACAGACTTTATATATACATAAATATAAATAAGTGCTGCACACAGTGTAGCATATATTAATTGTCAGGCGATATTAAAATTTCCCAGCTATTTCTAACAATATTCCCAAAACAACTTACAGCGGTTGCAACTAGAGAACACATTTTTGTTTTGAGTTTTATGAAGATTTTGACGTTCTGTTATATTATTTCTTACCTCCACTTTCTGTATTGAGTTTACTAGTATTAATCCGGTCCCTCAAATTTATTGGTGTTACTCGTGTTCCAATAAATTTATTAATTAGTTTCACGAGCTGTCAGATTATATAACTGCCAACTTCTTAATTTACTTTAAAAAATCTAATTTAACGAAACGTTGCTTATGTTTTGAATCCGTTGTTTGATATGTTGTTGCATATCAAACTCAGTCAGTTAATATTTGACACTGATTGGTCAGAATTATATTCCTGCGCCAATATTGATATTTCGATCTCAATATATTTTACCAACATAAACTCAAAATTGTATTCAACAACAGTTGAATCCTCTGAAAGCTAATAGGCTTCCCTCTCATGGGAATTATCCCAGAAGTTTAACAGTTCAAGTAATCTTTCTGAGTACTCTTTTATTTGGTTGCTAGAGCAACTTATATTATTATAATAATAATTGCGTTCGACGCTGTGGGCTGCAATTTGAACCGGATCCAATGCAGTTCTATAACTTTGTGAATATGAATTTCAAATCGTTCGCGTTATCCCAGTATTCAACAGGTCCAGATGGAGTTCCGGAATTTGTACGTTTGCTTAGTTTATTTACATTGTCTTTTATTATCCTCTCCATAAAAATGGCTGCCTGATGAACAAAAAAAGGTATATCGATATTTAAGACATTTGAGAAAACAGTAACAGTTCAACTGCAACACTTGCGTATGCATGGTTTTGTGAAATGGAGGTCCAATACCAGTAACATTCTTTACTTCACTTGTGATCTAAGGATAAGAATAAAATGCAAACTGGTATCATTTATAAGCCTATTGATTATGTTCATCATTGTCTCCTGTTTCATAAGCTAAATCTTATAGAATTTCTTACTAACCTTCTTACATGGATTTCTGAGAATCTGAGTGGCAGAACTCACCTGGATCCAGTACTTCATACCTAAAACATTCAGAATATATTGGATTTTTGTAATGCTCGTCATGCTGTTTGTGCGCCTGTATGAACGCAATTATGTTCGACACCCTTAAAGCGTGAGCCTTGAAAATTGGAAGATATACTGATCTGTGGCCGGCTCAGACAAAGCGTCGTAGAAGTCAAGAAATTGATTACATCGATAATCGGAAGTCGATAATTCCATATATCTCCCACCATTTACGCTGAGAATTTGAGCGCCGGAAGTGGGCGTGGCCGAAAATATTTTTAAAGTTCTTAGTAATCTACCTTCCAAGTTTAATAACTGTAACTCTTTAATTGCGGAAGATATAATATTTTTTACATTATCCGGTATTTTGGTTTTGGGAGATGGAGTGCCAAGTGGCTGAATTATATCTCCAGTAAACTGGGCTACAATATATTATTATTAAAATTGGGTACCTGTACTGTGACATATTAGATCTATTGTGCCCACTTCTGAGCCTATTGCTCTTCCATCTACCACAACTCCGGAACAAATGTTAGAATCTTTATTGGATTGTATGCTTCTATGTCTTTTAAGCCCATAACATACATCCCTATGATGTTGCATGAGGATTCCTCCTCGCTTTCACAAAACCCACATTGTTCGCTACTATAAATACCTAGTTTAGTTAGGTGATTTCATAGTCTACAATGTCAGTCAATTCATGAGTATCCTAAGCCTGGCGTATCGGAGTCAAGGAAAGAAGTTGGGTTCTCTGAATTAGAATGTGAATGTCCCTAACTCCTTCTGCCGACATCCTTTCTAAGTCGCGTGCGCTCCATTTCTCTGCAAACTTTTACAGTTTTTTCTGCACGGTGATCAACCGCGCCATATTCCCCATGTTATCAATTCATATGTCAGCATGGGTCTTACTATCATTAGGTAAAAAATCCGGGTTTTTATGGCACCCAGGTGTCCATAATGCCACAGGTCAAAATGACCTGGGACCATAAATTAAGGTACTTTTTTACATAACCCGACCTAGCGGGTGGGAAACCCCCAGTTTATTGGGGTCATATATTAATTTTGGTGGTTAATATATGTACCTGCCATCGGTCTTTGGAATTTTTGAAAAATAATGTATAATTAGTTTATGGCAGGCAATTCAAATTTTTGCTACACACTGGTCAAACTCAGCCGTGAGTCACTGTATACTCACCTCATTATACTTGGTGATGTACCCCATGATTTCCGTGTGAGCAATTTGATATCGCATTTTGTCCATGGGTGCCAAAGATTAATTTACTATCAGATGTGACTCCGAGATATTTTACCTCCCCTGTTGACAAGTCTGTTAAGTAGTTCATCTACTAACAGGCTCCAGATAAGAGGAGACAGTACTCCCCTTAGGGACAGCCTTTAGTTTTTAGAACTGTTACAGTGCTGTCATTCTCTGATGACGTGACTTGTCTCTGACCCTAGCAGTGAGAGTATCCAGCTGCTAATAGTTGTGTTTAGGACCCTTCTCAAGAGGGCAGCCCTGATCACATTAACCGATGTGTTGTCAAAGGCGCCATCTATATCTAGGAAGGCACACATTGCTACTTCATCACTATCAACTGCCGCACTTAAAGTACGTCGCAGCTATTAAAGTGATGTGTCCGTGGACCTGCCTGCTCTGTATGCATTCTCAATGGACTACAAATTGAGGTTTTCTAGCGGTTTGAGGGTTTGAAGGACTTAGGGTTGGTGATGTCTTCCTTCCCTGTCTTGGGGATGCAGACCACCCTTGCTCCACTCCATGCGCTAGGTATATATCCGAGGGCAAGGCTGTTAATTAATGTTTTCCTGATAGGGGAAATTAGTATATTCTGGCCGTATTGGTGGAAAACTGGCGATATTCCGTCCAGTCCGGGAGATTTGAAGGGCTGGAAAGTACCAAGGGGAATGTCTAACACCTCCCAAATTGTAGTTACAAATTTAGGAGTAGATCCCACATTGTAACTTGGAGGCACTCACCCCTCGTGTTAATGTCGCTACTGCCCCATAAAGTGTGGGCGAATTGGCATTGCATCCGATGATCATCGGCAGCTTCTCTCGTCGGTAGTCCTTCACCAGTTCCACTATCTCTGGTGGTGGACAGGCTCCATCTCCTGCGAAGTATGCCAATACTTCTACTATCGAAGTTTTCACTGGTCTATACGGCTATAGGAACGCAATCCCTATTTAGGAATTCTGAAAGGATAGTAAAGTTAATACTCATCTCGCCATAATATATGCTCTGGGTGGTGGGTCTCTCTGATCCCAGATTAACTTTGAGCTGGCATTGAAAGGCCAGCAAAGGGCTAGTCCAAGATGTTATTTGGTAAACATCCTTACCAGAACAGCCGAGGCTTAGCGCGGTTGATACTTACCTGGGCTAGCTCTGTTTCAATGACCCTTATCGTCCACTAGAGGACGGGCACCAACTATCATGGCGATTGGGGCCTGGAGTAGCCCCCGTCACCGCTGCTCGTCATTTCGACGTCAGTTGCTGCCGCCTCCACTCGCAGCTCTTCCTCTATCTCCTGAAAGAAAAAGGGTATGTCCTCGTCATCCAAGTCCCCTAGCTCTTCGGGGCAGAGCGTGACTTCCGTCAACTTCTCGTCGATGTCCTCTTTCACAGACAAGTCTCCGTGAGTGAGCATTACCTGGAGGAATTCCACAGGCTACACGGCCACCTTTATATTCTTGACCATCACCACATATGTCGGGCGAGGTTGGGTGGGTGCTGGAGAGCTGGGCTTCATAGCTGCTGCACGGACATTTCTTTGCAGACGCACGCATTCCGAGGTAACTGAGATGCCATTTGACCCGCGAGCCACAGAGATTTCTCCTGTTTGTCATCCAGCACACCGCGTTGACCCCTCGATGGCAGGGACTTCTCTTCTTCCTCGGTCGCCATCAAACTTGCATAACAGTACTCGATGGCGGGCGTGATGGTCCCACAGTCCCTTCCCCGTCCAGGGTTCGGTCCTCTATTGGTCTTATATTCTTCGCAGGGAGATCCTGCAGTATTTTTTAATGTTGTGAACTTTTCATATTATTTCCCACGAGTTGCAGAGAAGTAACTGTCCACCCGGGCAGAGATCCACATTACCCGGGTAAGGATAATTATAGCAGGCGGTCGCCATTTCCCTAAGCCTACCGTTCAAGACTGAGCTATTTGTTGTCAGGGCCCTCAACCAGATTGACTCTCGGCACGGTTCGAGTGACACCTTAGTCCGTCTGTCTGGTGGCCTCAGCTCAGGCCTATACGGATAATACCCCACATGTCCTTAGAACAGGGGGCTAAAATATAGCAATAATTCAATATCAATAACAATTCAATATCATCAACATCGCACTTGCCTACTACAATATTCTCCATATTTTGTTGATATGATTTAAAAAAAAAAAAGTCAAAGCACTACTGTGCGACGTGCACGATCTACGATAAGTAACTTTGATCTCTTTCTAATTTGCTTGTGACCGGGAGTAAAATCGTAAGCAAGTCTAAGTGAACTGAAGTTTTAATTTTTCCAGAATCTTTACAAAAAATGTTTAACGGCATACAATCACTTTGGTTTTCAAAATTAATCACTTTCAATGCAAACGTCAAAATTTATTGTTATTTTCTTCTATTGAAAATTTTGTTTTAGCCATGAGCAAGAATGTTAACATTTTAGCAGATTATTCACGACAGAATTCATTACGCACAGTTTTAAGGAGCACACTTAGTCGGCTTTTTGAAATCGTGTTAATCAAACGTGAGTGCTATATTAATGACTTGTGGCAACTAGTGGGTCACGAGACAGTATCCACACGTGCTGATACACGAAATGAACTGCAACGGGCAATTGATTGGCTTCTAAAAAGACTGATTAAATTGGATGTAGTGGCCTTTAGCGAGCAAATGGGTATGCAGATATTACCAGATTCTTTCAAAATCATACGCATGCCCAAGGTAGTTATTGGATTACTTAGGCATAGTTGTAGAAGACCAACTGTTCTAGTTTATGGTAATCTTGATGTGGAAGAAGCGTTATACGATGACGGTTGGCTCACTGATCCCTTTGTCATGGCTGAAATTGGAAATTATTTATATGGGCGAGGTGTGGCACTCGATAAAGGTCCATTAATGTGTTGGCTTAACGCTGTACAAGCATATCGCGATGCTGGCTTACGACTTCCCATAAACATAGTGTTTCTTATCGAAAGCATGGCGCATAGTGGAAGTTTAGGTCTGCAGGATGTTCTACAGCAGCGAATCAGTTTATTTCGTGAGGTATCCTGTGTTGTAATGGCTACCAGGCGCTGGCAAGGTCATATTACACCATGCATTGTATATGGATCAAGAGGATTAATATATTATCATCTGGAAATTGAGTGTGCTAATCGGTCCTTGAATAGCTGCGAGAACTGTGGAACCTTATACGAGGCCCTTCCAGATCTATTTTATTTGCTTAGTTCACTTGTTGATTGTCAAATGCATATTCTTTTTGAGAGTGCACAGGACGCCTTTCAGTTTGATAGAAATGTGTTTCGACTTACAGAGTTCAATTATAACGAGTTTGGACAAATTCTTGACGTTCAAGACCTTCCACATCAAGCCCAGAAGCAGGCGGCATTGTCTAAAAACTGGGTCATGCCGCACATATCCATACATGGAATCCAAGGCGCAAACGCTGAAAGCGAAGTACTCTTTATAATTCCACATAAAGTTATCGGCAAATTTTCGATTTCGATGGCGCCCAATCAGAATGCTGATCAAATTACACATGCTTTACAACAGCATCTTGGTAATTTATGGATACGCCGAAGATCCCCCAATAAGATGATGCTAATTGAGAAGTTAGTTGTACCATCCTGGAACGGACGGTGCAATACGCCTGAGTACGAAGCGGCTCATAGCGCTATAGCTCATACTTACCAAAAAATCCCAACTTTATTCGAGATGGAGGAGCTTTATTGGCTCCTTCACTGTTTCAACATTATTTGCAGAAGAATGTATTAGTTCTGCCAATTGCAAAGAACGATTGTGGAGGCTCCCCAGTTAATGAACGAATTAGCGTTCAGAACTATATTATGGGTAGTCAGCTAATAACTGCTTTTATGTGGGAATATGCTGAACGTTTCCAATGTGATTTAAATTGAAAGAATAAAATGTTTTTAATATTGGCTATTGATTCCAGAAATATTTAAAAATATATAAATTAAGAGCTGACTTGCACATTGAAGTATTGTTAATATTTGTTAAATCATTGGCTATATTCGTGTTTAGTGAAACTATCCTTTCAAGGTGGCCGGGATGTTTAGTCAAACTAATTTGAACACAACTGTCACTATGGGAGAGTTCGAGTTGGCTATTGGCAGACGCTTACATTTGTGTCGGTCATAAATAAACTTGTTAATTTAAATAGTTTAAATACCGCCCAGATCTGAAGTTTCATGTTTGCATAAAACGCGCTTTGTGCAACGAACATTTTAGCGCCCAACGTGTAGCAGTGTTTAAACAAATTATCAATAAACAATTGGACAAATTATACACAAACAAAACAAATTCGCCTTAACTTCCAATTGCTTGCACTGCAATGCTTGGTTGCAACAATTAAAACATCAAACTTGTGAGAAATGTGAAAATCGTCAACTAAAACCATCACAAAGTTCGTCGCAGCAGTAATCACACACATGCACATAACTCAAAGTAACGGTTATTGCATTGTGTCTCTATATTCGATTTGCTGACCGTCAGCGCCGTTTTTGATCGTCTTCTACTTTGTTTGCCGTTAGTTTTCGGCCAATTTTCGATCGTCTTCTTTCATAACGTCGGTGCTCTTATCGCATATTTCGCTACTGCCAAAACGGCCAGTGCGCTGCTCGCAATCGTCGCTTCAGTCGCTGCCTTTAGTGATTTTTCTCAAATTCGTTCTTCGTTTGTTTATGTAAAAGCTGCAACTGCGATCGATACCGTTGTAGTTCATATATACACACACACAACAATCTGTCAATCCGTGCCAAATTCTCTTCGATTTCATTACACACATTACACATGTAAATATGTCACATTCCTTGGAGACTACCGACGCCAACGTGCAAATATCAAAAGGAACATTTCGCGCATTAAAACCTTGTTCGATGGACAATCTGGAGATTCTTCTAAAATGTCACCTGCGGATCATCAATGTCGCTTAGGCTTTGGAATCGTACTTTAAGCAATCGATGGCTATTCAATCGGAAATAGAAACTCTAGATCCGAATGATAATGAGCGCGCTGAACTGGAAGACAACTATGTACACATCAAGTTGGTAATTAAGAAAGAATTTAATAGTACAGTCATTGATGACGCCACATCACACGTTGCTTACTATCTTCAACCATCACGTCTACCTTGTTTGGCCTTGCCCACAATCTATGGCAATCATCTGGAATATAACAACTTCATTTGCTCGCTTAATCAAATCGTAAACGGAGCGCAAAAAACAACAAGAAGTTTAACTATCTGCTCAACTGCTTAAAGGGTGCTGCACTGGAGTGCGTGA